>LVLI01000149.1:0-34033 GCA_001687465.1 Halocafeteria seosinensis | reverse complement strand
CCCTAACCCTAACCCTAACCCTAACCCTAACCCTAACCCTAACCCTAACCCTAACCCTAACCCTAACCCTAACCCTAACCTGTGAACCTACGGGTAAGCTCTTCAGTAGCGTCTGGAAGCAAGACAAAAGCATCTTTTGGGCGAATTTGCCGGACACATCCTCTAAAGGGCTGCGTATTTCGATTGACGACAACATGCATGAGGCGATCGTGGCAAAGATGATCGCGGTCAGTCCTTCATATCGCTTAAATGCATTTCGTGTCACGCTTCTTAGCGACTCGTCTCGAGACCTCGCCGTTGCTACATCTTCTCCTCGGAGCAGCCACTCTGAACACATCTGGTTGGAGCAAAGAACATGGAATGCAGATATCAACGTGCGGTATAGCTCATGAACCGTCCAAACTTGCATCTTTCGGTAGCCTCCAACTCCTCCCTTTTCCTTTCCAGGCGACGCCTCAAACGCATCAAAAGAGCTGTATTGGATCCTTGCTTCATGACTCCTCGGAAAGCTATAAAATAAAGTAGGAAACCAAGGAGTTGGGTCCTCGAACTTTTCTAGCGATGGCATCGTCTTGCGACATATCCAGTCGGCCCACGCCTTAATGTTAGACTGTCGTTTACTGTGTCGGGATGCTTCTGTATTGACCGGAAGACCATGATATCGCACAGCTAATCGGGGACAGGAAACGACCCACCGGAGCAGGATGCGACTGAGACTTTCCCACGTGTCATCATTGTGAGCGCTATCTTCTCTACACAAAATGCAGACGCTCCATGCACTAACAGCGGCATGCGAGAGTACCTCAAAATCCGGCACCTGAAGCAGAGCATAACACAGCTTTGCCAGCGTTCCACTAAGCGATTTAACAAATTTGAGCACCCCTTCCGAAGTATCGTCCGAATCTAAAGAGCTCCTTAACCTCACTTGATACAGAAGATGACAGAAACTACACACGCTGTAACGCATAGTCTTGGTAATAATGGCTTGTCCGATTAGCACAGCCTTAGTCCGAGACGCGTCTTCCGGAAATTTAATTGTCCTCCAGTACTCCAAACACTGAATGCAAGAGTCTATGGCTATAGATAACAGAGTGGGGAGCTGCGTCAGTAGGCGTTCGCTATCGCGGGTAAGCACCCACCAGCATACAAATCCCTGGTTTAACATTAGCTCCCGGTAAATGCCAACCCGACCAGTATCGTCTCCCGTTGCAGACGGTCTCCGTAGAGTGCGAGATGATGCCCAAAGCCGCTCCAAAGCTGAATCAATTCGTCGGGAGACTTCATGGAAGAGTGCTTCAGGCGCGTCGACTTCGTTCTTCAAACTTGTGTGACGCAACATCCTCCGTAGAAGTGACACTACGAAATCGCCATTGTGAACGATCACGGACAGCTGCGGGTGCAGAAGTGCGTTAGCAGCAGCGGCCACTGCGGACTCGTTAGCTACCGTTGAGATGTTTTGAAGCATATATGCTGAAACACATTGCATTAATGACAAAGAATTCAGGAAGTCAATAGATGAAACATCGCGATGACAATGATTTGCAGAGTTACGGTCGCGAACATGCCCCGCTGAAGCTGCTAATTCTTCGGCTATCGCTGTGTGAGGGTGATCCGCTTCTTTGGTTTCGTCAATTTGTTCTTCTTGCAAAAAGTCAGCCCAGTACCAGAAAAGCTCCTTGCTCCTGGCGTTCAACGAAGCAGCGATGATCCGCAGTGATTCTTTATATGTCAAAGGAGAGAATCTTCCATAGTATAAGTTGTGGTTAGAAGAACCTTCGTGAGCAAGATTTTGGATAGTCAGCCACAGTTGCCTAGATGCGAGCTCAATAGCTGCTGTTGTCCACTTATCCTTAGACTGCTTTAAAGTGTCATGTGGGGTTTTCCACTGCCACGGGCATGTATCTTCTTTTGTCACACCTTCCTCCGCGTTGTCTGCTATTGCCTTCAGGTTGAGATGGGACGCAAACAGGCCCAAAAAGCTGTAACCAATCCGGCAATGGAACATTGTGAGTGGTGATAGGTCTGATGCCATTCCACTTAGTACGTCCCACAGAGAAAACGATTCTTCTTCAGCGGGAAAAGACTTCGATAGAACAGCCTTTCGGATTTCTTTGGGCGACACAATCGCTAACATTCTCCTGACATTACTAGTTGTAAAACAGTATTGAAGTAACGCCCGGGCAACCCCACTTGTTTTTTCTCTGATATGCTCATTCCAGTTAAAATCTCTAGACGGCATCTTGGTTCTCTCACTCAACAGCTCATTGAGTAGATTAAGAACAGAGATAAACTCCAGAGATGAGTTTGCTTGCCGTATCGGAGAGGTACGCTGCTTGAGATCCACATTGAGAGCTGCGCTTTGGCAGAAGCACTTTGTGGGTGGTTCCGTCTGGTTATCCCGATGAGCGTGCTTGTCAGCGCCGGTGCACAAGCTCAAGCATAAATCGCTTGAGAGACCAAGAGTTTTCCATATAAGAAGGGCCAGATTCAGCTGAAACCTAAAACGCTCTTCTTTTTCAAATATCATCAGCTTTAAAATGGCGTTAGGCAACTCATCGACTACCCGTTGAATATTCAGTAATGTATGCCGGAGAGACATATTCCTTCTGTCGTATAGAGTCTCACTCTGAGCCATTAGCCTTGATAAAGAAGACCTCCCGAGGAATTCGGTGAGATCAACCCATGGGGAGCAAGACAGTAAACCCTCGATTGCTATAATTCGCGGAGACTCCACCTCCCCAACCTGAATGCATACATCTGTATGGTCATCCAGTATATCTCTCAACAGGACCAACCATCCCTTCTCTTTCAGTTTACACACATCACTTGTTGACCTTGCGTCCAGAATTCTCCGAGCAAGAACAGATATTTGTTGATCAATACAGATAGCGTTACAAAGTTGCTGCCAATACTCTAGAAGTTGAAAGTGATTACCCTCAGCTGTTACCATGAGATCAACATCTCTTAGCCAAGACGAGAAAGGACCACCTTGTAGTTCTTGCGAACTAAATTCTGTTTCTCTTGCTTCCACTTGCCCTAATGATTCGGCCACCCACCGCTTCAGTATTTGCTGCCGTCTCCGACGAACTTTGCTCTCAATCGAACAAGTAAGAAAATATGATGCTGGTTGCGAAGCCAAATTAGAGCCGCCTGTGAGAAGGTTCTCCTTGATGTTAATTTCAGATTTTGTGCTTGTCAAGCCGGAGCTACTAGCACGCTTCACTTCTCTCGAGGTTCCACTTGTGGACTTCCTTTTTCTATTCCTCCCCTTCTTGCTGCTGGACTTCTTATCATTAGTCGACACTTTGGTACTCGTACCCTTGACGCTCATGCCGCCTAGCCATATCTTTGCTGAACGCACCTGCATGATTACCTTCAAAGCCTTATCCAACCAAACTTCTGATATTGACTGCATGACACTTTGGTCGGAAAACACCAGATTAAGCAAGAGTAAAGCAAGCTCAACGACTTCATCCGTTACTTGCGGACGCAGCGAATCTACTAGCACTTGCACCAGCGCCCCGCCGACAATCTCGAAGCATTTCAGGGGATCTTCGTGGCCCTTGAGTATGTTGTACGCCTGGCCGAGCAGACAAATGAGATGGTAGCTAACCTCACATCGCACATTTATAGATGCCTCTGATTGTCGTTTCAGTGAATCCTGAGATGGATAGCTCCAGCTCGCGTTGGGGATGTTTTCTTCAGGTTTGGCATCCGTAAGGTTGGCAAACACTGGTTCTGCGTGGATTTGGTCCAGGTCTTCACATTCTAGCGTAGAATGAATCGCTCGTACTATGGCCGCGAGAGACGAAAGAGAAAGCTTGCCTTCAATCAATTCATCACGTCGAGCCTTTAGTAGCCGCTTCAGTTTCCCCTCCGATTCCACGGGTACAAACGATTGTGCCTCAGAATCCCACGAGTAGACAGTTTCCACCGATTTCCCATACTCTTTGCTGTACTGTGAAATCAAGTCCTCAATACTAGAGGGGAGCTTCTTAGCGGATTCCTCGGGCCGAAATGCGCTATCCACTCGGTAATAGCCGAGGAACTCATCGTCGGGTTTATCCTGGGAAGCGGTTGTTCCGCTTTCACTTTGTTTCGGCATCGACGGCGATGATGCAGCCATTTTCTTTCACGTTTCAGATTCCTCTTCCATCAACGATTGATATCCATCCCCGTATGCATGTCAACTGTCCCTCGTTTCCCTTGTGCTGTAATATAAAATAGTTTTTTCAGTTTTGGCGCGTTAAGAGTGAGCGTTGACTGAGTTCAATCGCGCTTCTGGCTTTTATTGCTCCGTACAATATGACTATACCACAGCATATGGCACCATCAATGGATGCATCATGCATAAACGCTGACAAACATGCTGAATATACAATGTGCATTACCATTGGGTATATGTGAATGTGCTGTTGCTTCCAGCAGAAGTTGCGACACTGCGACCTTGCTCATTTGCTTCGCGACGAGCAGTCCCAAGTCTTCCATTCCATATCAGAGCGTCACCCACTGAAATGTCCAGTGGGACCAAATTGCCGCATAGCCCCGTTATTTCAAGGCCAAGGCATAGGAGAAGTCACTCAGGCGTATGAAAGATTGAATGAGTCGAGGAGTTTGCGGCCTTGGAAGACGATCACAATGTCGACAAAATGATGGCAGGGAAATGAAGAATGTTTATTCGATTGAACCGTAAAAATTGGCCAAAATATCTGTACCGATTGTGCAGTTTCTTCATCTATACTATGGCACGTCGTACTTCGCGTCGTTCCTGTCCCTGATCCCTCGTCTTCAATCATCAGGTTCTATCAGCCCGCCTTACCTCGGCTAACATTCGCTTCCTTCACTGGATAAAATACAATTGATCCACTTGTATTTCCTGGATAAGAATTGTTGAGAGTTCCCTGATTCAGCCTCCACTGGGCAAACAGTCCACGAGCCACTCATCAGGACTTGCGCAATTCCACTCCTCGTCGAGCATTCCCCATCCATAGGGATCTTCTGCCAGATAATTTGCTGCTGACAATCGAGGAATGGGACTGAAACTTCGGAAAGTACCGTCCTCCATTGCTGGCTCGAGTTGCAAGGTTCCATTGGTGGGAAGTATCGGTTGCGGCGCAAGCTCCATCTCTGTTGTACCATCATGACAACCCTCGATAGTAAAGGAGTCATTTGCTGTGCTGGCTGATGCTGTTCCAGTAAGCATATCGTAGTAAGATAGAGCAGGGTCCAGGGATGGAAGCTCGCTACATGTCGTGCCATTGGATGCTAACTGTGATCCAACGACCCAAGCTGGGAGTTCACTTCTATGGAAGCTAGAGAACTCCATAGTCTGCCCATATCCATTCAGAATATTTGTCCCAGTTTGCTCTGGAATTTCAATGGATACAGCAAAGTCTTCACTCTTGGAAAGGGAAACGTACGACTCTGTCCTCTGACCGCCTGAGTTCATTTTGGAATGCCCAGTATCTCTTCGTTTCGCATTCTCGGGAGCTGCGATATCATTAGCAGTCATGTGGCTTTCTATGCGTTCAGTGCAAGTTTGCCCAACAGTGGAGATGGTAGCCGGAGTGCTGTTGCAACAGGTTCCTCCAGTAACGGATTCCACCTCCTGATATTCCGCGGCCGCCGCTGCAGTCATTTGACCTCTCGCATCGCCTTTCGCGTTCGCGTTCGATCCATTCTTTGGGAGTGAAGATTGGTGTCTCGACCTCTTTCCGAGCTCTCCATTAGGCACGGCGTCCACGCACTCGCCTTCAATCCCTTTCGTCACACAGCGCTGCAATTGAAGTTCGCGTCCACGGGGTGGCAACACTGTCTTCTACGGTAAGACTACCATGCAGGACGCACGACTTACCAAACAAGGACGTTCCCCGTCGCATTTGAGTTTCTTCGACGCGCACCATTGGCAGGCGCGATTGACGCGCCCTCTGAATTGTTTCTTCTTAGCAGGAGCCATCCTACAGCAAGTTTCAGCTGTGTTCGCACTTCCACTCCACGTTGAAGGTGAGAAAACCGGTAACTCAGGGAACTACCACTGCCCCAAGACTAAGCAAGACGCAGGTGTCTCTCCCATTCCCGTGAAGCGTTTACCAATGCAGAGCTTCAGACAAATCGTCTTCTTGACAGGGGTTTGTTGTTGCGAACAGCAGGGGACGTTATCCTGTTCTCCGTCCTGCTCCACCGCCCCCGGCGAGAGCCGGTGCAACCTGAAGATGCTCGCAAAGCACTGCAGCAGCTGTCCCGTGCCTACTGGGGAATCTAGTGGATAGAGTCGTCTTGTCGAACACCGGCCTGAATGGAACGGGCTGTCCCGCGAAGATGTATGCTTCTTTCTCTAAGAGCGCGGTCCGATGGAGACTGGAATGCGGCAGCTGGTTTGACGGACATCAGCAGTTACTGGTACGCCGGTTCCAAGAGCTTAGCTTTGGAGTTCTTGGAGGAGTTGTGCTTGGAGTTCTCTCGAACAAGATGAAACGAATGGCACATTCAGTCATACCACATTCTCCGAAGTACGATAAGAGCTGCTTGTTATACTCGGCTTTTCTTCGTTGACGAGGGGTCCCGAATTAGCGAGTGCACACTACCATGGTAAGATGTATGATCACACTTACTACATGTGGTTTGTTTCGCGGTGCATCATATGAACCCCTGCCAATGCCTTCGTACTTCTCTCAGGGACTGACCGCAACTTGCAAGGCCCTATTGGCTATAACGTAATATAAGAACTTGGTTTAAAACTAGAATAATGGTTTATTCTTCATCAGCTTTTCTCGCATCGAAAAAGTGTATCCCGAGTAAATTCTTGAGTATCCTCATCCCTTGCGGAAGATCTAAACTAGTTTGTAAGCCGTGGTCCATGAATATCAACATGCGAGCATTTTCTGCGGACGCAACTACGAAATAAGGGATATGGTCTTGCGAAGTTGCGGCTTTTGAATCCAAAGCTACGTGGTCTATCTTGGTACTCTCTCCCAATGCATGCTTCATTGATAGTATGCCTCTAATTATGGGTATTCTGACAGTGAACAGCACGATGGCAGGAACCTGTACGTTTAGATGCCGAATTCATCTCCAGTATATGAAGTAAATCAACAAAACGATTCTTACCTGCAGGTTAACGAAATCTTGGAGAGTGGTAATCAAACCATCAATCTTGGCCTCTTCTGATGCGTTTTCTTCCTTCAGCCGATTGAGCCTTCTTATCGATCTCTTCCGTTCCGCTACAGCTACCTTCTTCATCGTTGCTGGCAGTTCTCGAAGCACTTGCAACGAAGTGTAGTCTATATTGGCAACACTCCCCATATCAATTGCCACAACTTTCGGCTCTAACCATTCCAATTGCTGCAACACAAGAATAAACGTGATCACGAAAAGCATATGACGAGTAATCGTCGGTCAACTAACCATGTCCATCCAGTCAATTTTATGAGTCCCCAGCTCCGTAACGTTGGTGACAAAATATTCGCTATTCGCAAAGAAAAGTTGACTGTCAAATCTTAGAATACGGACTCCTGGTTCCTCTTCTGTGGAGTAGGGGTAATTCTTGGTGTTTCTGTACACCGGATTATCTGGGCTACTGCTTTTAAGGAGCCCGAGTACTGCCCAGTGCGGCCGAGAGGCATTCTTTAACACGACGAGAAGGGAAAACAGTGTGCCGAACAGAACTCCCGGTTCAACGCCCACGAGAAGAGTCAAGAGAAATGTAACACACCAAGCGCTAAAGTCTGACCGATTTATCTTCCACAGGCGGACGGGAACCGAGAAGTCCACCATTCCGGTAATCGCAACGATAATGATGCTAGCAAGTGTCACCTCCGGTAGCAGTTCGAATAGCGGGAGGAGAAAGAATATCACCAATAAGAGCAATACCCCTGATATCAGGCCAGATACTTGTGTCTTCACTCCTGCGTCGGCATGAACAGCTGTACGAGATAGCCCTCCGGTGGTTGGAAATGCGCCCAAAAGTCCACCCACAGCGTTGGCAAATCCTAATCCTACTAGTTCCTGGTCTGCATCTAGCTTGTCTCCGCTCTTCAATGCGTACGTCTTAGCAACGGAAAACGACTCGATGAACCCCAATATGCTTATCACGATAACAGATGGAAGCATCGTGATAGTAAAATGGGCTATATCCCCTATAAATATATCATCTGCAGAAAATATTCATCATCTTTTCTAGACATGAGGACTGGCTCAGTGAGGCCTTGAACGTCCTTACCCCTCGAAACCCAGCCACTGTCTAGTTTTCCTACTACCTTCACGTCCTCATCAAGACTAAAGCCCCATACTATCAATATGTTGACGACCACAACAACAAGGGGAGTAGGAAACGTTTTTCCAACGCGCTGTAGTCCACATTCCGACGATAGGTTGTCTCAGTGAAGAAAAGTGCGAGATAAACTCACCTGCAGCCATAGGAGTCGTTGCTGCCGCACTTCTGGAAGCCGTTCTATATATCTTAGTAAATGCTTCTTGCCATATTTGAGACCGAGAAGTAATGCTATACTCTCAATTGCGAGATATATGGTCTCGGGTTGAGCCTGGAGTGCAGCAATTTTACCTACCCACTTGAGAACGGGTCCTACAGTCAGCAGCACGTACATTCTCGAGGTTCTCAATTACGTGAATCCATATGTTGTATACAGCCGAAGACCTTCTGCTAGGTATGCCAAAAAGCTTATTTAGCTGTGACGATGCAATAACAATAGCTGCAAATCCAATCAAATGGCATGATTCTCCTTCTCAATATATCTGTGCTACCACTTTATACGGTTTCCTACCTGCAGAGGTGGTAAACGACTTTAAAACGGGCCGAGAGAAGAACGAAGCTAAATGTCCTGCTTTTGCGATTCCTGTGGTCTCAGTGACAGCAAGAGCCACTACGTTTTATGTTGTTAACAGTATCATCATTGGGGCGAACCACGAACCAAGAATGAGCGTAAACAGTCCCACAAGGAATGCTAGTGTGGTCGCGCCGAGAATTTGTCGTTTCGGTTCCGCTATCGGATCAATTCCAAATTCATGAAGAGCTTCAGCTGTTAGCAGCGACCTGCATCCATGGATCATTGAACCATGTACTTATGCCGTAATACGTGTATTGAGGATCGACAAGTGCTCTTCCTTACATGAGCGCAGTAGGGCCTACCGCGAGATGCTTGGAACTCCCGAACAGGCAAAATACAAGTACCGCTACTGCACTCGAGATCAATCCGAATTTTGCGTCTATGTTTGCTAAGGCAGCATAGGCCATGCCTTGTGGAATCAGCAAAACTGCAATTCGTTGCCAGTTGTGAATATGAAAGGCACCAAAAGCAGATCAAACAACTTTTGGGAGAACGCACCTGCGACAACAAATCCCGCTGCAGCATCGCTAGCCAAACTTTCGGCCCATGATTTACTGGTGAAATAGTTGTCTCGCAGCACACTTGGAAGATTGAGTCGCGGTATGTAAGTTTTGGTCGCCTTCCATAGCTGTTTCACCAGTGATGTGCGATGATCCATTTCATAGTGCTCGCGTTCTTCTATCAAAGACCGTAGTGTGTCATGGGTCCCTTCGGGCTCCGTCATTCCATCTTGGCCTTCAATGGCCACAGTCACCTGGGATTCCTCCGTCCCGGCGCCCCGTCGGCTAGTTTCACCTCCGGGTCCTCCATCTTTGTCCCTGTTATTCTGATCCATTACCGAGGCCAAAGCTTAAAATACGAGTGCCCGTACACAGTTATCTTGTGAGGCACGCAACAATCCTGCGCGAATGGGCTTCATTGAAATACCATATATGGTATCCCGCCTCCGGCGTCCATCAGCTGATGAGGAAGTGCAGATGAAGACGGAATACCCTCCCATCAGCTGCTGCTGCTGTATGGAAGGAAGGAACGAGCGAAAAAACAGGTACAGGGGTAGTTTTCAAGATTACATTGGGGTTGTTCTGCTGCCTCTTCTTGCATTGGGTCATTGAAAATACTGTCTTGTAGAAAAACAAGCTGATGAAGTAATATCCAATATCTTTGCGGATCCACCGGGATATTAACATACCAGCATACACACTTTGTCTGTGTTATTCCATAGAACGTGCATCCACCATGGATAAAGCGACGTTTCTAGGACCCTACATTTGTTGTGGAGCTCTCTCGGATGAAGAGACCTGCTCTCTGCTGCATGAGTACCATGTGAAGGGTTGGATGCAGCTTCTCTCCGATGAGGAAGCTGCCGAACATGGCTGGACAGACAAAGTAGAGCGCACACATGAACTAGCCAACACGGAAGGAGCCGTATACAAGCGCACTCCCGTGCCGGTACGCGCAATGGGTTGCGTATGAGGCATTGAAATTGATTGATTGAACCGTGTTATCGTCTCGATGCAGGTGTCTCCCATCCTCAGCGACGAGCTCCGACGTGAAGTGATGGATACGCTCAAGGAGCTTCCTACCCCTGCCGTGATTCAGTGCAGGACCGGATGCAGAGCCTCTGCCGTCGCGGCTTTGGGGATAGCTATGCGCGAGAACTGGAGTGGTCCAACCATCATGTCGTGGGCCAAACTGAACAACGCGCACTTCCTGCAGAAAGAAGCGTGCAAGGAATGGGTATCGAAAGTGAATGTGTGCGAAGTTGCGGCCTCTGTTGTACCTAGACAGCATTCAGGCCTTATCTTTCGGCAATTGTTTGATCGCGAAAGTTGCACCTATACATACTTACTGGCGGATGCTGATACCCGGGAAGGAGTGCTCATCGACCCCGTGGATACACTTGTTGACCGGGATATCCAGCTTGTAAAGGAACTAGGTATCCGACTGAAGTATGCAAGTAAGTTTTAAGTTCGCATCGATCTGTTATGAATGAAGCTGGCCTATCGAATCGCTCGAGTGACTGTGCAGTGAACACCCACATGCATGCTGACCACATCACGGGTACTGGATTGCTGAAGAAAAAGCTGGTGGGCGTTAAATCGCTTATTGCTACGACTTCAGGTGCACAAGCCGATATCTATGTAAAACCAGGGGACGATATTACATTCGGGTACGGTATGGACAGCCACAAGTAATGAACCCTCCACTTCCACAGTCCGCTATGTATGCAGGCGCTTCAAGTTGAATGTCCGAGCGACACCAGGGCATACTGATGGCTGTGTCACTTTTGTCATGAATGACAAGAGTATGGCGTTTACCGGTGATGCACTGTTGTATAGAGGATGTGGAAGAACAGACTTCCAACAGGGCAACCCGAAGACCTTGTACCGCTCGGTGCACACTCAGATCCTGTCTCTACCAGAGCACTGCGCGCTCTATCCAGCTCATGACTACAAGGTAGGCACTTTTCTATAGAATGCCTAATCTTTCTTTAACACGTATTAGATTTATACACGCCTCCTATAAATCACAGGGGCGTACGCTTACGACGGTCTCTGAGGAACGCGGTTTGAATCCTCGGCTCACTTTGCGTCAAGAGGAATTCGCAGATCTGATGCACAACTTGAATCTTCCTCATCCAAAATTTATTGGTAGGTGGTATGCGTATATAGACATACGGGATGTGAATGACAATCGTACTCTGATATGTATATCGAATCCGCAGATAAGGCATTGCCTGCCAATAAGGTATGCGGTCTTCACGAGCCGGAAAGCAATGAATAACTTCCTCAATATGTACAATAAAGTCGCTTGAAAGTTTAATATTTTCTCTGTGGCCATTTCATGGGTCATGGCTGCAATATAGTAGTTGAACTTTTCCCAACGGAATAGAAATAGCAAGAAAAGGAAAATGGACTTCTTGTTGAACGTATGATGCTGCTCTCGCATACAACGGACCAATCTGCTGTGCGCTTTACACGCTATATGTATACAACTCTGCCGTAGTGTAGCTAATAGTACGTCTGCACTCCTCTGCCAGCTGGGTCAGCTGAGCTTCCGCGCTAACTTCCGTCAGCTTCGAACTCCGGAGCATCAGTTGATGGGGTTCCCGGATGCAGACAATTATGGAAAATGAATGTTTTGGTTTTTTGCATAGATACACAAGCGCGAATTTGATTTCAACTACGCGAAAAATAGGCCAATATTCAATTGGAAAACATTAATTTTGTCACGCTTCGGAAACCCTTCCTCTGCAGCAACGTGGTGGGAAGGACTTATAGGCGGCCTAATTGTTGGGTTTTCCACTGCGTTTCTCTTCCATACAACAGGACAACGAACAGGTAAGTAGACGTTCCTAGTTGGGCTTTATCTCCTTGGGGTTTCATAGAATAGCCGAGAAAGACTGCTCGAAGGCACCCACTACCATTTCCAACCGGACGCTGCTGCGCTCAAGTTCAGCAGCACCTACCTCCTGTTTAGGATAAAGGAGTGTACAAGTTCTAAATCGAATACGGCAAAGCAAAGTCAATAATGTTTCTCACAATTTACCCTGATCAAAATTCCCAAGAGGGACAGCCGGCTGCTGTGAAAGATCAAGGAGCGAGATACTGGAATTTGAAATATGCAGCGAGGTGGAATGCTTAATATGCTCTCTCGTATGTGTACACAGCAACCGTCTGAGGCTAACCGCCAAAGTGAACCATTGTTGGAAGCATGCATGTATGGCGAGGCGCTGAAAGAAGTATGTACCCAGGTTGTGCCAATCCGTACAGTGCTGCTCCACAGACTCGCAAGGGGTGTAGTAGCACAGCTACCACACAACAGAAAGCGAATCCCCTAGGTACACTGGCTGCGAAGCAGACGACGCTAGCAAGTTACAGTGGTGGAGTTTCACAGAGGTTGGGACTTAACTAAGTCTTACCCCCAGAACAAATTTTACAAAATAAATCTTAAGTTTCACATGGTTGGGACCTCGTTGCAACGGAGTTTACCCAAGCGTCAGCTTGGGATCCTTCCGAGCAAGTACAGCGATGGCTAAGTTGCCTGGTGCAAATGCGTGTGTGTGTGTGTGTGTGTGTGTGTGTGAGGAGCAACTGCAGAATGTTGCATGGTTGCGATGTCCCACAGTGTATTCTTCTTCACATGGCCAATGACAAGCTGTCATTAACAGCTGGCAGCCAGCGAAGCGAAACTGTTGGTTCACAATGCCTGTTACCGACAGCAATTCCGGTACACTCTCTCTGCCTCAGCATCAGCAACAATATTACTCAGCACGGCAACAATGTTACTTATGTATTTATGAAAAGTTAGCTATCATGTTTCTTCGGTTTTGCTCGTAATAGTTCGTGGTTCGCATGGGCTTGGCAGTCCAGTGGCAGACCTTCGCCGAGATGGTGTTCCAAATTTATGTTCTGCGAACGAATCGAGTGCTTTGCGCCAGCAGCTGTATACTCAAATAAGTTACATTTGTAAAATTGGACACCAGGTGCGAGCTTGCCGAACATATACCTTCGATTTATGTGATCGATAGACAGTACCATAGCATCAATTTGCCTAGAGCTCAACAATAAAAAAACTGGACTGAGCACACGCGCCCACACTCGTTCGCCAGCGCACTTAGAGAGGAGTCTTGCCAGGTTGTAGGATCCGAACGTCTACCGTATTTCCACCACTTGTCGAGGTTCACCTGTTATATCTAACGAAACTTCTCTCAGTTCGGCAAGCTATCGTAGTGCTAGGAGATGGAGCAAGTTCTAGAGGCTTGGGAATCGGCCAGTGTTCCAACCACCGGAGTTGGCGAAGCATCCGGGGAGCACAGCCTCTTCGTAGAATCGTTGTTGAATGGATGCAGCAACTCCTCAGTAAACTCGAACATGTGCGCAAATGCCGCTGATATATTTGAAGGTGAAGACCAAGGGTATGGCCAGTTCAGGATATCTAATAAAAGGTGCAGGCATGATCCGGGCGAAAAGCCCATGGCGAGCGGTTTCGAGTCTCCCTCGCAAGACCAAGACGCGGAGGGGACAGAAAAGTTCGCTACCATTCTCTCCAATGAGGAGCTAAAGCGTATCGCCAAAGGCAGTGGGTAAGTTCAGCTACGCTTCACTTTTGAAGAGCAATTTTGGCTTTATGTTGTCACGTGCACAGACCAGAGGCCCGGAAGGCAGCAAGGAAATTGAAGAATAGATTTACCGCCGCCGAGAGCCGGAAGAGGAAGGAGAAAGAAAGGCACGAGCTCAAACAGCGAATAAGAATGATGGAAGAGAAGCTGTCGGAGCAGGACAGAATGATACAGTACAAGAATATGGTCATATACCATCTAAGGAATGCCCTTGCTAGCCTTTCTTCTGAGTCAAGTTGTCCATCGGCACCGAGCAACTTCCCGTTCTTACCACAAGATATTAGAGACCCCATTTCTGGAACCGAAGAACCAATTAATGAGGAACATCTAAACGACCACATATCAATGCCTAAAATTAGCGGTCCTTCCCTTGGCGACGAGATGCACTATGGTGAGTAGAGAAGGCTTCACTGCTACCACTGTAGGACAAATATAAATTTTGCTCATATAAGTTTTATCAAATAAATGAAAAAATTTGTTCAAGGGGTAAAAGTACTAGAGTCAAAGCAAAAGCATATAAAATCTTTAATGGGGATTTACTCGAAAAGTCAGAGGAAAAATACGCAGTAATACGGGATAGGGGAAAGCTTTTTTCTGCGTGAGTTAGGGGCTTAAATTGCAGATTCAGAAACTAAATATAAATTAAGTATAAAATTTAGATAATGTTTTTGATATTGCTTTTTTGTAGAAGTACCAAGTGGTAATTACTCGTAAACATCTAATGTGTTAACGGTTTATTTTAAAGTTGAAGCTTTTGACACTTTCTAGTCTTGATGGGGAGCCTCATCCTCATTACGAATGAATGAATTGCAATATCCGCATTAAAATTTTTGGTTACAATTCTCTGTATCTCTCTCTTTATATGTTTTATATTTTTCTCTTGTATAGTCCTTTTTTTTCGTGATACTGCTTATTATATGTTACCGTAAGCGGATTCATGATTGGTATCTGGCTTCGTTATATAAAATTTGGGACAACTGTACAGAGCGTCGTAGAGCTGCAAATCTATTTTGATGGGGCTGCACGAGGCAATCCCGGCCTCGATGGGGCGCAAACGACGTGCCTCCTTAAAACAGGAGACGGAAGGACAGACGAGTACGCATGGAGACGCATGTTCTTAGGACCAGATACGAGGTTGTTCTAAGAACAACCTGGCCAAAACGGCCTCTGCGGACCTCGCACCACAATTAAGCATCGAGTTCCTCGACACTATCAATGAGGAAGTGACAGTTGGAACCCGAAGTGCTCGAGAACTCCACCACAGTAGTGAAACAATTACAACAGCGCTACGTCGTAAATGAACCCCAAATACAATGTAATACCATGGTACCAAAGATGCACCAAGAAGCTGGAAGATCTGGAGAAGATTCCTAACCTATATCGCCTGAGAATAGGACAGGTCCCAAGAGAAGCCAACACATTTGCAGACGGCCTCACAAAGCACACAATCAACTTCCAATGCGACGCTAGAGCACTGGAGCGACCAACATAACCTGGTGAGACAAGATGCAAAATTGGTATCCCTCCCAGGAAAACTACAGGCTAACGGAAGCAGACTTCTTCAGCGTAGACCAACCTCCGATATACCTTTAGATACGACGCCACAGGATGCAAGCATATCGCGGCACCCGCAGCCACCGGAAAACAGGCGCCCGCACAGGAGGAACGCTGACGTCCTACTATGACGACTACGCCGCCTGCAGCAAAGCATACCCAAACACGAGGTCGCTCGCTGAGCACATCAGGACACATACCTGCTTGTATGTGAACCTTATCTTGCAGGAATACTTACCGCGCAGAGGCATTGTCCGTTGTCACCGCTGCTCAGGCTCTCGGTGTCCTAGCGTGTGGCTGAGCTTGTTCCAGGCCTCTAGTTCCGCATCTACGGTCGCCTCTCCGGTTTTTCAGAGTGTCACGAGGTTTTCGATATCCTTCGTGGCCGGGTGTACTTCTGGTGTCGGTGCGCATCCCAGTTTCTGTTCGCGGCATCGGTGCGACCGAAAAGCCGCTCTAGGAACAATGGCAGGAGGGGAAGACCATGGATCCCGACGGAGAAGGGAACCAGGAACCAACCATTCCCATGGCCAAAAGGATTTAGAAATGCAGACAACAACTACGCGAGGGCGAAGATCGAAAAGCAGTATCGGCCCTTACGTGCACGAATAAAGCCCTGCGGACAGAGGAGACACTACGAAAACTTGAGGAACTACACCCGCGAGCAGCCGAGACCAGCTGGCAGCCATCAGACATGAAGGACCGCAGGGGACAACACTCTACCAAGCATCAACCGATGCGGTAAACAAGGCAATATCGAAGATGAAACCAATAGCAATAGACGAGACCCTTTTTCGACTTACATCGGACGGTAGCACAATGAAACCAATAGCAATAGACGAGACCCTTTTTCGACTTACATCGGACGGTAGCGCAGGAATTCAAACAACAATTTTGTGAGCTCTTGGCCCCACACCAGTTTGCCCTCGGTACAGAAGGGGCCAGGAGAAATCACGCAGCTATTGACGAACAATCTGCGACATGGAGGAGTAGCAACGATCTCGATGGACCAAACAAACGCGTACAACACGGTGCTCCGCTCTTAGTTCCTGGAGGTGAAAGAATACGTCCTGAGCCTCCTGGCATACGCACTATGGTCATATGGGGACATGGGAACGCCGATTCCTCGCCTCCCACGAATGTCCTTGAGCGGCGGAGGTGGGCTCAGTCGACTATTCCTTGTATGGATATATGTAAGCTTTACTTGAATGGAGTATGATATCATTACTAGTTATACCATACGTGCACAGTATAAGAGATTCCTTTATTCTGAAAGAGTATTTCTGGTGGTACGGTCTGTGTCACGGTGACACCTCATCTGCTCCCTGCAAGAAAGGAACTCCCTCCTTTTCCGCAATAACTCTTCGCTCCTTCATCCGTGTGTTATCTTTCTCCTGAGTACAGTAGGGGGCAAATGAGAATCAAATCCTTTTCTCCTGATGAGGTGTAGTATCCGTTCGATTTCCTCTTCTATTTGTGTCTTCCCTTGAGGAGGCGCTGCGATAGCAATTTCAAAGCGTCCGCGCTTTCGCGGATGACAAATCTGAGTCTCTTCTTCATCCACCTCTTCCTCAATCTTGATTGGTTCCTCAACGGGATCATGAATGAACGCCTTCTCCGTATTTAGAAGGCGTGTTACGATCCGAACCCCATACTCGCAAGGTTTCACGAGCGGGACTCATACGTGGAAAGGGTGTCCAAACTTCATGGAGAACATTTTCCGCTGCGGTACTATTTTAGCGGTCTTCTAGAACTACACTGTACTACGAAGACTCCCAAGCAGCCTGAAGCAGGCAACTTTAGCAATCGGGACTCAGCGGCACGCACTTCTTGGGATAACCTGTGTGTATTGTATTTACTCTTACACAGATTGAGGAAAAATAAAAGAAAACCTAACATTACTCTACAAGTGACCCAAGATTCCCCAAGAAATGATCTATCATGTGCACATTAGGGACTCACAGGTGATAAATGGTGCACACCTTGTGAGAGTAGGGACTCACAGGTGAACAGCGGCGCACACTTCGTGAGAGTAGGGACTCACAGGTGAACAACGGTACACACTTCGTGAGAGTACGGACTCCCAAGTGGGACAGCAGTAATTAGTGCTTAAGAGTAGAGTGCTTTCCTTACAGTGTCGACGGAGTATGCTGAGACTACGAGGACAGGGCAAAAATTTTTCGCCTGCGGCGCACAGACTACGAGACAATCAGACATTGAAGCGCTGCTCCAATGTATGCTACCAGAGCACTGCGCGCTCTATCCAGCTCATGACTACAAGGTATGCACTTTTTTATTGAATGACTGCTCTTTCCTTAATGCGTATTAGATTTGTACGCGCCTCCTATAAATCACAGGGGCGTATGCTTACGACGGTCGCTGAGGAACGCGCTTTGAATCCTCGGCTCACTTTGCGTCAAGAGGAATTCGCAGATCTGATGCACAAATTGAATCTTCCTTATCCAAAATTCATTGGTATGTAGTACTTATTTTGCGTATATAGATATACGGGATTGAGTGACGACCGTACTCTGATGTATCGAATCCACAGATGAGATAAGGCGTTGCCTGCCAACAAAGTATGCGGTCTTCACGAGCCCGAAAGTAATAAATAACTTCCTCAAGAAGTGCAATAAATTCGTTAAGAGTTTAATATTTTCCCTGTGGCTGTTTCATGGGTCATGGCTGCATCGGAATATAAATAGCAAGAAAAGGAAAATGGACATGTTTTTGAAGAACGTATGATGCTGCTCTTGCATACAACTGATCCACCCCCTGTGCGCCACAGACGCTATATGGGTACACCTCTGCCGTAATGTAGCTTATAATAAGTCTCCGCACGCCACTGCAGCTGATGCACTAACTTCCATCAGCTATCTCCGACGTTCAAACTCCGGAACCATCAGCTGATTGGACTGATGTTTCCAGATGCAGATAATTATGAAAAATACATGTATTGGTGTTTTGCATAGATACCTGATCCCAAATTTCATTTCAACTACGCGAAAAATAGGCCAATATTCAATTGGGGAACATTAACTTCGTTACAAGTACTTCCTCTGCAGCAATGTGGTGGGAAGGACTTATAGGCGGCTTAATTATTGGACTATCCACTGCGTTTCTCCTCCATACAACGGGAGAACGAACAGGTAAGTAAACGTTCCTAGTTGCCCTTTATCTTCTTGAGCTTTCATAGAATGCCCTTCCCTGCAGGTATAAGCGGAATATTTTCGGGGGTACTTGTGCTAGAAAAGCACTCATATCATTGGAAAGGATTATGGCTGGCGGGGCTGTTGCTAGTTTCATCAATATGGGGACTGTTAGACGATTCATACTTCATCAGCGATTCATCAATTAAAGAAAATACAATAGCCGGTGCTCTTCTTGGAGGACTGCTAGTGGGGATAGGCACTAAGTTAGGAAACGGATGTACAAGCGGTAAGTTTGCAAGACAGGCTTACGTGGCACCCAACCAGTTACCATCAACCGTCCGCCTTACTTGAACGGCAGGGCATGGAGTTTGCGGTCTAGGCAGACTGAGTAAACGCTCGCTAGCAGCAGTGATTACCTTCTTAACTTCGGGATTTGCGATGGCTACCACAATCAACAATATTTCCTCGTTCTTGACAACGGATAACCCGGAGATATGCGTGGAACCGCTAGAGGAGTTATCGTATGCGATGATTGCATCAGAACTCATCCTGGCGGGAGTCATGCTATATAAGAGTATGCACAAAGGAGAAGCCTTCCAAAAATCTATTATCCCGCTTAGTGCAGGTTGCATATTTGCAATCGGCCTGATATATGGTGGAATGACACGGCGATCTAAGGTCGTCGGTTTTCTGAATGGGACAAATTGGGATCCACAAGTAATCTTTGTCATGGGTGGAGCTGTTCTCGTCTCACTACCAGCATTCAGATACGCAAGCAAGAGGGGTTGCACCATGCTAGGCTGTTCTTATGACAACGCTTGCTCGACTGAAATTACTTTGCAGATGCTCCTGGGCGCTTGGATGTTTGGACTAGGCTGGGGCCTCTCGGGATTATGTCCAGGACCTGCCCTGGCGCAGGTTGGAGCAGGTATAGCCTTGACAGCAGCAGTCTTCCTTCCTGCTATGGCAGTTGGTTTGATAGTGGCAAAAGTGGGTAAAGCTTATCTGGAGACTGAAAACGAACCCAAGCAAAAGCCAAAGCAAGGTGATATAGGGAAGACTCCACTGTCTGGGGAACCCGAAATCCAAGCTTAATATCTAACTGCCTGACTATTCAATACGCAACTCGAAATTTACTCACTTGCATACCAATTCAGTAAAGATCGGACTTAGAGTTGTTTCCGTTCCTGTGCGGCTTGGACTCGCAGTCACGCGCTCTCTTATGATACGAGGAGGTGGAGTCAGCACCTAGCCATCATGTATACTTATATCTTCATAATTTGGTATCGAATGTAGAGGCTCATAGAAGCTGTCAGAGAATGCACTGAGCCCTTTCCCGTCAAAGTGAAACAGGCAGTTTTCACGAGGAAGAAACTACTGTTAGTTCAACTGTGTTAATTCAGCATTTCCAGCAGCAGGGAATCCCGCCGATTACCCAGGCCTTGACAATTTTATAGCCTGTGTCCCTGTATACGTTAAAGCTAACGCTAAACGGCAGTTCTTCTTCCCGAACTCCAAGCGGACCGGTAGATTCCTCTGAATTCCTCCCGTACCACCATGAGCTCCATCAATTCCACTTCCTCAATTTCTTGTTTGCTTGCTGAATAAACGTGGTGCGAAGTGGTGAAAACAGCTCTTGTACTGTTCCCATCCTGAGGCATGGCATCCTTTCGCTCACCTCCACATCCTCGTCGCCCTCTGACGGTAGAAAGGGCACTCTAGGAGGATACCGCAAATAAAATACCAAGATCAATGTGCAATGTGACTCCCGTTAGAGTTGGGATTAATGCTGTACCAGGTAGGATTTGTTGAGTTGGTGCAATTTCTGGCGCCAACTTTTCTGGCAATGTGAAGTTCACTGGTACTACTATCCGTATTTGATGTCATTCGACCATATGCACTATAGTAGTGCAAGTGCTGCGTAGAGATGCCTCTCTGAAAGGACTAAGTCACAGTGAGATCGATAAAGCAGTAAAGACATGCAAGAATTGACTGCGAAGCAAGCATGCGATGGGGACACGGACTCACTTGATGCTGTCGCATACAGTAGTTTTAATACAAAGTGGGAGAGTGGCATGAAGAGTTCGTGAACAAAGGAAAATACCAATACCAGTACATCATGCATTCCTGCACTATTTTCCTTCTTTACTTTTTCGCTTTGAACTGCAAACACTGGTTGTAAAGCCCCAAAACAAGACGAGAAGATGAATGAGGTATGCTCTCAACTTCTTTGTCTACCTTGCATCCGGTGAATTGCTGAATTGATTCAGGATTCAGCATGGGCCTCAAGAAGGTCTCCACTGAGCGTAGAGCGTATGAGAAGCGAGTTTCGTATGAGAGAGACACTAGTTGTGCATCGGCGGGAGAAAGACTCTCCGAGAAACCGTACTTGGTCGCAATATTGCCACGAATCCCGCAACAAGATACGGCAGGAGATACTGGATTGTTCCAAGCCAAATGCGTAGCAAGATTTGAAATCACATACCACGAATAACGACTTTTGTGTGCCATTATTAAAGAGAAAAAATATTAATTAAGCCTCAACTCTCATGTTGGCAATAGTATTGTGAGAAAGGAGTTTGTACCAGTATTACGCGACAATGGACTCGTCTCCCGTTTCAGACAGACAGAGCCAGAATCTTCGGACGAGCTCTATCTTTATCAGAGTAGGTGTATCTATGGTATCTTGCTGGATATTGACGTCCTTCACAGCCTTCTTGGGAGTGCAGAAGAGGATAGGCAGAGGCGGCGACGCCATGGTGTATTACGCCTTCCAGCACTCGAAACCAATGGCGCTTAAATGCTATCACACGATCGAAGCAGCCAGGAACGAAAACGAAGCTGTATGTTTCTCTAACTTGGGAAGAGGTCCTTGTGTATTACACAGCTCTTCCTCCTCTTGCTTGATAAAAACAGTGGGTTCGGCTGCAATCGAGTGCGGAGAATAGTTCCCCGTACATCCTGCGGACGCGGAAAGTAGCCAAAGTTGACTCCACGAAATTTGGCCTCCATGAGTCAGTGGAACCAATTACACCTACAAAATCGCTAACAAAAACATTAGTGTTGCCAATGGAACTGGCTCAATCTGACTTGCTCATTGAGATCCGACGGGTCGGGAAACTGCCGGAGGACACTTCCCGGAAGTGCATCCGCCAGATCTGCGAAGGTACGAAGCCATACTTTGAGGTTTGCAGTTATTCTTGAGCCATATCGTATGGACTTTATTGCAGCTCTCCAGTTCGCACATATTCGAGGAGTTGCACATTGCGATATCAAACCAGAAAATGTTCTGATCGGAATGGACGGGCATATTCGAGTAAGCGATTGGGGATCGTCGTTGAGCGTGGACCAAGAGAGCGCAGTATCGGAGCAAGGAATATGGAGTCGCCATGTGAGAGGAACTTTGCTGTACGCCGCTCCGGAAGTATCCTTGCAACATGACCTCGCTCAAGGCTCTTCTCGCGCGAAATATCGTTGGGAAGCTACAAGGGGTGATGTGTGGAGTCTTGGCATACTTCTATATGTGGCACTTACAGGAAGACCCCCATTTCATCAATCTTCTAGGAGAGATCCGTGGTTCGTTTCATTTCTTCAAGCCACTGACCAAATGGAAAAAATGGTATCTTTAGAAGAGGAGCTTCGGCAACTCTACAGTGACACTTCACTAACTAATCCAGAGGACTTTGGAGATTCAGCAAGTCATTGTGAAATTTGCGAATTTTTATGGCCTAAATCGTCGAATGCGGAAATGCCATCAGTAAAGCATTTATTACTAAGAATGCTGAGGGTGAATGCTGGGGAGCGATGCACGATGAGCAACATTTTGGAGCACCCGTGGATACGTAGCAACGGTTTCGCGAGTATGAGCTATCCTACTCCACTAATTACTGAGCCTCTGGTTTCTCACAGAAACGAAGTTTCTTCTGATTTGTCTCGAAGTCAGAGTTTTCACGCTGTAGGGTGCTTGGGATAGTATGCAGCTCCTTCAGAAAGTGGGGAGCACGTAATTCGTTGAAAACTAGTTTTTATTAAATGCATAATGCTGTCCCCAGTCAGTCAAGTAAATTGGTTTAAGTAATTAAATGAACCGCCACTAACACCATCCCGGACCCAGTGCAAACAACGTACGGGATATATATAGTTCATCCCAGTCATCCGTAGCAGCTTCCACAATGGGAGAGCATTTCACCGAATGGGGGTTTGCTAATTTTGACAGCACAGTATGCCTTGACTTCGCAGCCGTGACCAATTATCTTCTCCAAGGTTTCTTTACGGGGCTACACAGGCAGCAGCAGCATGGCAAAAGATTTCACGGACTCCACGCTAATGACGCGATCCACAAACCTCGTATCTTCCCATTCTCGATAGATCCACACGCGGAACGTTCAGTGGCATTCAGCCGATACATGGACAAATGTTGTACCGTACGTAGGTACGGAAACACAGCCTGATGCTTGATTGACACAGGAATACATCAGATACATGTGAGGGTAGTACCGCAGCATGAATCCAGTGGTCTTTCGGGGTCATGCACACTAGTGATGTAGCTTTGGAAAGAGAGGTAGACATCTGAAATTTGGGGATGGTATTGTACGTATTAGTAATCCCCATTTCAGAAACATTAGGGTGTGCAGCATGTTCGGTTCAGGATCATCTTGGCCACGTCTGAGAGCTAGCCGTTCAACATCGTCGATTGCAATTGCAACTGCAGCTGAGCTCGTTTAAAGACTCCGTTGTTGGAAATGTCCATGCTCCAGAATCAACTATCCAGTTTCTTTGCCTACTGACACGTAGTCGGAATTTGTCGGTCGGTTCCGCACCCAAGGATGCTCCAGAATCGAACGAATGTCGCAACGGTTACGAGGATTAACACTCAGTATACGTCGCAATAGCTCCTGACAATTGCTGTTGGACGTTGGCCATTGGAATCTTGCGTCATCGGTAGAATCAAAAGCGGCATCCTGTTTCGGCCATTTGGGAAAGGACGTCGAGTATAGCTCGTGCATCTCCGCTTCCAAAATATCTGTTGCATCTTCTTGTTCTGTTGACTCAACAAATCTGGCAAAGAGAGGATCCTTTCGCGACGCTTTTCGGAAAGGTGGTCGACCAGATAGCATCACATACATAAGAATGCCGGCATTCCAGACATCGGCCTTCCTAGCGTCCCACACGTATTTAACGTTTGAGGATCTCCCAAGGATACTGTATTGGTAGACGATTTCAGGAGCTGCGTACTGCATTGTTCCACGGAGGCGATAGCTCCATAGTTCATTATCAGCACTTGTGCAGTCGTAGTCGATCACTGCCGATCCCCAATCTGCGAGTCTCAGGTGTCCGTCTAACCCTACGAGGACGTTCTCAGGTTTGACATCACAATGCGCTACCCCTCGCATATGGGCATAATCCAATGCTGCATTTATCATTGCAGTTACAATTCCTGTATATGCTGCTATTAACGCATTCCTTCGACATACCGTAGCAGATTTGCAAGAGACACTTCCGTACAGTATCTTGAGGTAACCCTCCAACTCGCATAATCTCCGTCAATAGATCGGATTGCGCGAGCTCCATAGGCATGACCACAGGATTGAGGGGGATATTCAGCAAGCTTCCTGCATTACCTTTTATTGGACGTAGCTGCTTTCCTTCGATAGTACATAGTTTTTCCATTGTTAGAATAAAGGGGATAATCTGAGTTTCCGACGAAGATTCGAAGTGCAGTTGCTTCCGCTGGAGTGACTACAGTGTTAAATGTAAACAGTACTGAGAGATATCAAAAGCCATAACGTACTGCCGCTTCTTCACTCTGTGCTTCTCTGAGTGTGCGAAAAACTTTAAGAGCCAATGGTTTTCCGCCCCGCAATCCATAAAACACCTCAGCCGATACGCCCACACCAATCTTCCACTGCGGGTCAAGATTCTTTTGTAAACAAAGTCAGGGGAGACATGTACAAAGGGCAAGCAACCTACTTGAATATCAACGCGCGTTGTTGTGTCTCTTAGGCTCTCCATGGATATTGCTAACCCGGAGTAAAGAAGAAGAATTGTCCACACTGGCACGCAATTCGAAGCGTTCTGATCCAGGCCCACATAACCTCTTAGTGTCTTATGGACAATTATGTCTTTCGCTGGTGTTCTCGAGCAAAACAACTTGTTTTATTCTCTGTAAAGTACCGATGCTTTCACCTTGAACGCTAGGTTTTACTGAGACTCACATGGGACCTGCCGGTGGCCGGAGATTCATCTGAATTATGGATAGCACTCTCATAATTTGTGCGGGCAAACCGCGCAAGCAGAACAAGGTCACGTATAAGGACAGAGAATCTCTCCCAGGCATGGCGCTCGTTAAGTACAACGAAACTATCCTACAACCATGCATTAAGTGAGTGACCCCCAGAGTCGACAGTGTGTTGTACATGTACATGATACCACACATAACCCAAACCCTTCTCCTGGTATACGCTTGCTCCGCTTCATCTTCTCTCTTGCGTAATGTCTGTATGCATGCGACACCCTTACGCCACTCTTTCGGGTACTGTATGTATACAGAGATGTACTGATGCTACGTGTAAGGTCAGAAAACCTACCCGGACGTTTCGACCGGCTTGGAAAACTTCAATCGGGCTATCTCTACTTTTATTTTCGTTTTGGTCGGTTGCCGCGCCCTGGACAGGATGGAAACGAGCAAAGAAATGCCCAATTTAAGGGAAGCGACGCTACTTACAGCTACCAGGCCGATCTGCAATATGGAGCCGTCAAGCGGTTTTGCTGGCGTAGGAGCCTACTAGCTCAGCCTACAGTCAAATCAATGAAGCTCCGACGGCAAAACTTTCCAGTATGCCTGTATCAAGCTGCATCTAGAGAACGGGAGAAAGCCTAACGACCAAAAGCACTTATCTCCAAGAATATCATCCCTCCATAGCTGGTGAGTCAGAAATACAGGTACAGTACAATGACCCGCCAACGCAGCTCAGCACACAGAATCAATCTAGGGCACCCCATTGAATTTGGCCTCAGCTCCATTGCAATTTCATGGTCGACTTGGTGTTCATGCATTCATATCCAACTTTGGAAGCTTCAACTGAACATCAACGTCGAATGCTTTTCTGAAGCGTTGCACGTGAACTCGAAGCACGTCTACGATCGCGCTACAACATGTTAGTCCCGGATTTGATGCACACTTTTACCTACAATGAACCCTCTTATTGGGAACCCTGGTGAACGGGACGTGGGATAAAGCGCTATAGCCCTCAAACAAGCTAGGACTCCTGGGAGGCGTCAAGTTCAACTGGCTTGCGTCCTCAAAATAGAAGCTTCGACTCGTGCCACGGCCGTAGGATATCTGCTAGAGAATAAAAAGCCAATGCTTGTTCGTTGGTGTTACCCAAAAAAGGTACAGTGATTGGAGTATTGAACTCTTCAACCGGTGGATCCGAGCCAATTTAGTTAGGATACCATATACTCAGCATCTGGAGTCTTCCGGGTCCGACCGCAGTTCTGGGCTCAGACCTGTTCCCCAGTCTGGCGCAAAAAGGATCCATGTCGCTTTCGAGCAGAGATATTTTTTCAAAGTGAGTTCGTCTCATCTTCTTGAGTCGAATGGTTTACGATTATTGCATCCGTCTGGAAAATTCCAGAAGAAGATTGGCCACGGTGGCTGTAAGTGGTCCACATCCAGTTCTGTAGAGGAGGTTCCGTATTACCCTCTCTATGCATCTTGAGGCTTCGCAGTGGATAGGAATGAGAGTGGAACTCCCCGCCGCACTGGAGGGCAGTCCAAACTCACTGCTTCTGGAAGAACAGTGGAAGCAATAAATCCAACGGGTTGTTTGGACAAAGTCCTGATAATACAGACGAAATCGGCGCAATCTGACCATCTCCTAGAACCCCGAAGGGCCGGGAAACTTCCCGAAGAAACTGCAAGAATCTGTCTGTCGTAAGTAATCAAGGGTATAAATCGAAGAAGCGCATGGAGAGGCCAATTTCAACTTAATCATACCTTCGGTGGATATGCTGCGGCTCTTCATTTCGCCCACTCTCGCGGTGTTGCGCATTACGATGTTAAGCTTGAAAATTTCTTGGTCGGTGGTGGACGGGAACGTGGGAGTAGCGTCATCTCTAACCATAGACCGAAAGAATCCCGCGGCCAATGGTGGGATTTAGAGGCGGCATGTGAGAGGAACCTTACTGAATGCACCTCCAGGGGTCTGTCTCCAAGTAAATTCTCAGGAGGATCTTCCAGGGCAAAATTCCCGGGGAAGCTAAGAAAGGGGATATTTGGTGCCTTAGAACGCTTCTGTGTGTAATGCTGGTAGGTACACGTCCTTCCGCAGCTTCTCTCAATGCTATCTAGGCTTTGTCTCGTTTCTTCAGACAACTGGTCAGCTAGATAATATGCAACTGCAGTGTATTGACCAGCAGAGGTATATAAGGTGGTACTAGGTCACCGCAAGAGTTACTCAAGCACATATCATGGTGAGTATCGATGATTCTGAGCGTTGCTCAACTACTGATTTCTTAAACCATCCGTGGACCAAGTATGGTCACTTCCATAGTGCAGACGGGGAGGCTGCAGAGGATCGGTCGGTCCGGGAGAAAGCTGCTTCATTCATGTATAATTACCTGCCGCCAACAGCAAATAACGACTTTGGGAACACGGAGTGCAATAAGCAAAACATTGCATGCCCATGTTAGCTCCCTACCCGTATCGTGAATGAGCTCCTTAGCGTTTCTGCATACTTGCGTGCTCAACTGTGTCATGTGTGTGCTGTTGAAGGTATAGGGATGACCAATCTGAGTAATCAATCGGGACGAGACCTGCCTCCACAGTATCCCTCGAAGCAGTGAACCATGCTACTGACATCTAAAGACATGCATCAGTTGGTGAATATTTTCGAAAGCACCGTAGATGCTGTACGCGCTGCAGTACAACTACACACACACACACACACACAACTACAGCATTCTCGAATTCCGGGTGGAATTTGACTTCGTTTGAAGCCGGGCGAGAAGTAATGCCCTTCTGGCGCGCACCACGTATTATGTTCTTAATTTCAATATGATGCAGCTCCCGGGACTGCGGTATACGCCGATTGTGCTTACGACATCTATGTAGCCAAGTCGGCTCCGTTTCCATTTCGAATCCTTATCACCCGCCACACCAAAATCTAAATATAATCAGGCAACATATGTTGCCATTGGCGGGTGATAAATCCTCCGCTCAGGTTCCGGCACTACAACTCTGCTAAGAGGAAGCACCTGTGGTTTATATCGTTTATCATAACTCGGTAACGCCTCTCTTTGCTCAATTCATTCGCCAACTACTGTTCTACCTTCCATGTAAAGTTAGCCGATATTTCCGTGTGAGGCAGTGCACCACTCCAAGCACGGGCAGTGAGACCCAAGTTTGCCCATTCTTCTCTGCGGATAGGATTTAAATCGAGATCCTTGTCATTTTACCAGTAGTAGGGTCTTTCCTTCCTCTAGCAGAACTCGTGGGACGCAGAACATACACACACACACACGCGCGCGCAGAACAATGAGGTAGGGCACGTGACTACGAGGTTTCTCCCCCCGAATGGCCCGCTGGCTAACCAAGAAAGAACGATTGCCTCCATTTTTCAGCCTGCCTCACGAAGAAAACATGGTATACGATATGTTAGGGACAGAAACACAGTAGTGCATGGTCAGCTCGAAATGCTTTCATCAAGGACTACCTGCGGAGTTTTCGGCAAGCTGATAACGCTGTCAGTTAAGTAATATGCTCTTGTTTCTGTGGCTTGATCTTCCTAAAGCTATGTGCATTTACTGTAGGCAATGCAGTCCCTGGAGCAGATGGATAATCGGGTGGCTGGCTATGAATCCAGATCATACAAGGCACAGAGTAGGCCGAGGGAAATGCATATCCACTATTGCCCCGGCAGTACATCGTGTTTCGTTGTTCACACCTTATAAATTGAATACAAGAGATGTCTAGTGCGTCTAGTACTAGAGGACGAGTAAGGAGAGCCTGTCGCCCCTGCGCCCTGCGAAAACAAAAATGTGAGAGCATACGGCCGTGTACGGTAAGGCAGCTCACAATTGTTGGTTTGGTCAGCTGATGTCCTTGGGTGCATGTTTTATGACATGATGTTTACTACAGCGATGTATAAAAGCAAATCGAATAGAACAGTGCTTTGACAGTAGATTAGGGGACCAACCAACGCGAGCAGCCACAAGGAACTTTGGCATACATCCGCGCAATTCGCTTATAGATAGGATGCTGGACTCTTCGGACTTTGAGGAACCGTCGATCATTCCAGATGAAATTAGTCTCGGTACCAATACAATATCCGGATCGACGATGCCAAGTACCAACAGCTACAGCACAACTTCATGTGTGTCGGGTATGCTTCCCGAGGATAGTACACTGAGTAGCTCCGCACCCTGGCGCAGAACTGCCGGCAGTTTGGATACTATTGGAAACGATTACGATGACTCCTTTGCTTGCTTTAACTCACTAACAGAAAGGCATACTTTCCAACGGTTCGGCTTGAAAAGGAAGTTTCCTGCAGGGGAGAGAGTCGAGCTAACTGCTTCTAGAAAGAATCGGCTAAGGGAAGTCAGTTTCGCATACCCGAAGAGCACGATCAAGCAACATGCGAAACCCGTTTTATCTGATAGCATAGATTTGACAATTAGTTCGAGAAATGCCGTTTGTAGCGTCCAATCCGGCACTTATGCAACTAGTCGTTCCATAAGGAACACTAGCCCGGTCACCAGGTTCCGCCCCAGCGAGGCGTTGCAAGTGACGGCCCGAAATTCCAGTGGCGTGATTGACCACCGTTCCGCATCACAAACCCCGGGGCAAGACAATCTTCATGATTCTTCGAAGAGTATGGATCTACCATTTTCATTACGGAGCTTCTTGGAAGGCCAAAGTGACAGCTCCTCTAGATCGTCGGATGCCTCTTCCGCTAATCGCGAAGGCTCACCTATGTGTGAAGAGCCTCAAGCGAGTTGGAGGAAACCCCAAGATGCACTTCTGTAAGAGTTTTTATATCTGAAAAATTGCAAGAAATACCGGAAGCTTCGGGTATGAAGTTCGAAAAAAATTGCCTTAGATTCCGCCGTTCCGGAGTCCCGTTGACCTTAACGTACAATTGCAGTTCACGTTAGCGAGTTGAGATTACGGCAGCGACTGATGCGACCACTCTGGTGGCATCGCCTACTCTTGTTCTCCCAGGAGTTTCAAGCAAATTACTTCGTTACACAAGTGTTGTAAAGCAACGCACGTATACGGTGTGATGAAGATAACAACCAGCCGGTACCCTTCCTGCAGTCCAACAAGCTCATGCACAAAATCAAGCGGGAATGATATTTTCCTCCGTCCGTTCCACAGGGATTCCTCTTAAACGATGGATGGCGAGTATGAGGTGCCAATACGAGTGATCCCAACATTGCCGTCATATATATGTCGAATAACTCCCTCGGCAAGACGCACTGCCTCCCGTTGCAAATCATCGCGGGCAGTCACAAACTAATGATAACATATCTACATACGAACACAGCGTTTTCTACTCTGCACATGAATTGTTCTAAGGTTTCATCGCAAAATCAAGTCGATCATCCACCAATGGACCACCACGAAAGCCTTCACTCCTCCCGAGCGGAGATGGGGTTGTCAACTGGCTTGCGCCCCGTTACGATCCCCGATGAACCAGTAGTTTCGTTTTCCAAGACTGATACATGGAGGTACCCGGCTTTGACTTTGCATCGGCACTGCATTGGAAATGCTTTGATAACCCCCCAAGTTATTGTATGACGCTTGCTAGTGGTAAGTGTACAAGGTGAGGTCGCCGGCGCACGTTACATACTTCCGAGGAGGGGCGCGCCACTTTCCCGTGTATATATCGCTTTCTCTGTTCTGTGAGGGATTCCACGTTCTCACGCCCATGGACGAACTGATCGCCCAAAACATGCAGACTCAGTGAGGTTGGGGATGAAATTCGGAAGAACCCAGCAGCCAGAAGAAGCCGGTCCATACCTCAGTGAGATGTCCGAGACTGCCCATCTTCAACGTAAGGGGACAGGCCCACACGAGCAATAGAGTAAAATCTGTTCGGATTGTTGCTTCCATCCAGTCGTGTTACAGGAAGGAACACTATTGTGGGTGGTAAATTGGAGACTTTTCCCCGGGCTGTCGTTCACAGAACACAAACTGGTTGCTTCTTCGATTTCGGTGCTTCGTGGTCGGCCCAGTAACTACCGGTACAACCTGGGTTATCCTATTTCAACTACTCGACCATATGCAGTGTTCAGGAGAGCCTCCAAAGAGAAAGAAACGTTTTCTCGGTAGAGTAAAGCGTGCTTGCACCCCATGTGCGTCGAGAAAACTCAAGTGCGATGGGCAAAGACCTTGCACTGTAAGTTCCCGTTTCTCTGTAGTACAGCACCGTCTCTCTTCTCACCGTGTAGAACAATTGTCCTTCTCTGTGAAAATGCAGAGATGTGTACAGAAACAAAGAATCAGTGAATGTGTAGACACGGATACCAAAACTCATTTAGGCAAGCGGGCGGCTTCAACAGAACGATTTATCATCCAAAGAGCTGGCCCTTCCCTAGTCGACATAGTCCTTGAAAGTAATTCAAGTGATCCGACGGGAACTTCTTCACAAAACCAAACAGGCCAATTTGACTATAATACCAGGCTTCCCTCGCTGGAGGAGGCGTACACTCCCCTGGGATCAGCGGAGGGATTATTCTCTGACGACTGGTTACACCGTTTGAGTCCATCGCCAAAAGCACAACTCTTTTCAGGTGAAACTGGTCTGCGTTCTCATGGTATGCAAGGGGGAATGAGTGGGAGTACTAATCGAGAAGCAAGTTCAATCTATCCCATGTCCGACACTGTTTCCAGCTATTGCGGCAGTCAAGCACCACAACCGACAAGGCACTGGTCGGGTCCAGCGTACACCCATTCTACAAGGGCGAATCTACACCCAAAACATAAGAATGTTGAGCGTGGTCACCCAGGCAGTTGGAGTTTTTCAGAATCCACGACAGGCTTCGATGTCAACCCGAAGGGCGCAGTAAGCGGCAGGCAGTTCCACCCCATGCATGAGAACTGGGAGACGGAGTTCGACCAGTGCGGACGAACACCCCACTATGATCCTACAGCGGATCTAACAGTAGAAAACCCTCAAGGAAAGGAGATGCAAGTCTTACATGACGCTGAGGCAGACGAATCTAGTTTCCTGTCGATTGCGAGCTATGGGGAGCTCTCCAGTGTATTTACGGCCACTTCCCCTAGTAACTTCAGTTCGTCCAATTGTCTTAGTCCCAACGATAACCTAGGTAGAAACACCAATCATGGAAGTGGCAACATTCTAACACGCGAAGTTCCAATAGATATAAGTATTGAAGGGACGAAATAGAACATCCCAGGTTTGCCGAGATCCCGTTCTACCCTTTCCTTCGAAAATACCGGCGTGTACTACATGTATGTAGTTCCACCGTGTGCGCATCGGCGCCGCATCCTCAGTGACTCTACTCGACTGAGATCCCGTTCTACCCTTTCCTTCGAAAATACCGGCGTATACTACATGCATATAGTTCCACCGTGTGCGCATCGGCGCCGCATCCTCAGTGACTCTGAATCTCACTCGACAGTTCCTCACTCGAGTAAGCTGCAGTTGCCGTAAATCTCCATACGCCCGTCCAATGCCGTGTGTATCGACGTGATTGACTCTCTGCCTCCGGCACGAGTTTTCTCCTCAGATAAGCTCACTCGTGATGCCCGAGGGTACCAGTCAAGGCAATTTCACTCAGTGCTGGCATTCAGATAACCATAGAAGGTGAGAATCGTACGAAGCACGAGTATAGTTGCCATCCCTCGCCTTCACACTGCGCGGAACACGTGGTTTCCCCTGGCTTCTGTAAAACTGTGCACATACGATAGCACGTCATCTATACTGCAACATGGACGGAGTCTTCGCGTTCCTAGGATGGTCTCGAAAGCATCATCTCTGCCTCTATTCTGGGGCATCCGGTAACGGATGGAGAGTCACATTTTGTCGCACCATTCGCTAATTCCCAAAGCCCCCTCTTTTGCACACTGGTAGTATATGCTATATCATTGACAAGGTACCATTCACAACTAACTGGAACATTAAAGTCTATCATCATAGCTCTGCCTTTGTAGTACGGGGGGCCACAAAACGTGCAAAGTCCGTTCTACAATATAACCCAACGCACTACCGCGAATTGCCCTGGTGCACACTTCGGATTCAAAACCTCTGCCAATATGGAATCCTCCGGCGCTAAGTTAGAAATCGTGCGGTATAATCTGTGCTGCCGTGGTGCATCGGTAGTCAGCTCCGCTCAGCTGACTCGGAACTTGCGAGGGTACCACTGCTACTTACGTAGTATATGCTGAATTGGAGAAATAACCGGGGAAGAGGAATGGATACAGAATTGCCGAGTGATGTTGTGTCAGACCACAGATTGGAGCACGACTTCAAGTTGCTCTGAGTCCTGTAGCTGTTGCTCTGATTCCCCGACGCCAAAGAGCAAGAGTACCTCCGGAGGAGAAACTTTTTTTTCTCCCGGAGTGAGAGTACCCTGGCAGAACGAGTTTTACTGACCTGGAAGACTCAGACTCAGTTGGCCGCAGTGAGCCGACTAAGCTGAGGACTCAGAGTCACTCAGTTGAGGGAAGCGAACCGGGACTCAGATCGAGGAGGAGCTACTAGCTGCGCAGTGCCCAGGGAGTACCTTGCACTGCTTGCAGCCGTACAACTTCACAAGAATCAGTTTCCAGGAGAGTACCATTGGATTCCTTTGGATAGCGCATAACTTCACAAGAATCAGTTACCAGGAGTCCCATTCAGGAGTACCACCTTTGACCATTCGTCTCTCTTTGGCTTCCCTGGTACGGTAACTACAAAAAGGTAGGGCTTTCGAATAGCGGATAACTTTATGCTGAGTCCAGGAGTCACTCATAAGCCATGATGTGACACCCGATGGTCCCAGCCCACCAAGTGGGGGACTACCTATATTTTCCAGAGAGTTGCGTCAACTTGCGTGCCGCAGGGATACTCCATGTACTGGGGCTATCAGTAAAAATCAGTAAAACCTTTTTAGATTGGAAACCATTGGATATTCTCATGTTTTAGATGTGCATTGATATTGGTCTTACCGGAACTGTTCTTTGTGCAACCTAGGTACAACGTTACACACACACAAATGTGACAGATAGCCCACCGGCCGGGAAGTTGACCACATCCTCTTAACGAGGAGCGGTATGCGCCCGTGTTAAGCAGCGACGGGCCCGCTGTTCCTGCAGCCTTGCTGACATGCGCCGTGAGGGAACACAGCACTGG